>OZ038379.1:163819747-163847098 GCA_964036045.1 Eutreptiella sp. 'Long Island Sound 2002' | reverse complement strand
AGTCCATCGGATATGGTACTGATGAGGATGTAAGAGCTGGGGGGGGGGGGGGGTGAACGTGGCCAGGGCTCCAGCGAATGCCGTGTTCCGCGTTGTTCCAAATGGTATTTTGGACGGATCTGTTGCACAGGACGTTCGAGTGCATGACCACACATGCCCCCAGTGTCCGGCAGGGTACCTGAGTTTTGTTAGGAATCAGGGCTGTCCCAGGTGCCACTCCCACTGCCGCAACCACACTTCAGTACGAAGGGGGAATATTAGCGCGCTGGGCATCTTTTTTGGACCATTCCACCCCCGTGCCTGTTTTTGCCCCCCCCCCCCCCCTCACCAAACAATCTGGAGTACCTTCTCGCTGTCTAAGAATTTGGCCCATCCTTTGCACCCAGTTTATGACGATGGCAAGGGTGGCGGTTGGAAGTGGTGGGAGTGACATTTTGTGTTGTTGCATTCTCATATTTCGGCTGTTGAAGGTGCCTTGCACGGAAGGTTTGCGGTCTAGTGCGGTCTACTTGGGGGATTTTCCGAGGTGGGGATGACCTTGGGGCTAGAGATAAGACACTTCATACAAAGGTAGGGCGCCGGGCGCGCTCCGGGCAAACATACCCCTGAACAAGCTGCATCCACTGGTCTGGCGTCACAAGATCCGGCTCTCTTCTGATCAGGTCTGAACTGGCAGACGCTAGTGCCAAGTCTGTGCACCCCCCCCCCCCCCCCCTTGTCCACCCCCCTTTTCGGGACTCGCACCGTGCGTGACCCATGTTCCATTGCACCGCACCACAAAAGGACACACGAGACGACAATCAACCCGACGGTCACCGACGGCCGGTGGCACGTGGGGCCCCGTCCAGGGATGCATTATAAGGGGGGGGAGCCCCCCCCCCCCCCCTCCAGGGCACCCAGCCTATGCCCAGCCACTGTGCCCCTGACGTCAGGTGCCAGCCTCAATGGCATTTGTAACCGACAGTAACCGACTCCAACCGCTTCGGCAATCTCTCCCAACCGCCTGTCTAACCGCCTCAGAGGCCGCCTCTGATGCGCCCTACCTTCTCATGCTTCCCTGGCCCCGTCCCACCGCCTTTCCCCTGCCGGCCCGGGGCCAGGCCTGCGCACGTGTGTTCCACAGAACTTCTTCATGTCGGCCTCGGCCCACAAGGAGCCCTTTGCGGGGGAGTGGGACGCCAAACTGACCAAACTGGAGAAGATGATCTTCATCCGCTGCCTCCGCCCCGACAAACTGATGGAGGCGGTGCAGGACTTTGTCATTGCGGAGATGGGCCGCGAGTTCATCGAGCCCCCCCCGTTCGACCTGGCCACCAGTTACAAAGACAGCGCCCCGAGTGTCCCGCTGGTCTTCGTGTTGAGCCCAGGTCCCGCTCATCCCCCACCATCTTCAACCCCAGCCCAACCAATGCCCTCCCCCCCCCCCTTTCCTCCTGCAACTCGGCCCCTCCTGATGGCACATGTGCATGCCTCGACGTGCAACCCACGCCGAAAGCCGGTGTTACGGAAATGGACGGCAGCAGGATCGAAATTGGGGACGCTGGGATCGTCGGGGCGCACCTTTGTCTACAGCCACCGCACGTCTAAGGGCAACCTAGAATGGTTGGGGAGGGCCATTGCTCACCAACCGACCCCGCGCCTTCCCTCTCACCCCCCCAACGGTGGCAGGCGCAGACCACGAAGAGCACGTGGTCCAGTGAAGGAGTCAACAGATCGACGGGGGGACCCGGTCTGTTCTGGGCAGCATCCGCTGCAGCCCATTCCCCTTCCCCTGCGGGTCCCCCATGCCCCCCCCCCCCCCCCGTTCCAGCAGGGTCACAGTGGGCAGTAGCTGGCCCTCCCATGTGGTAGCATTGCAGACCAGTGGTTTTGGCCGACAATACACGGCAACACAAGTGCTTGAGCGGTCTGACACTGTACATCCGGCGAGCGGTGCACTCTTTGGATCATGGAACTGCCTCCGCGTTGCCGCATGTGCAGACCCGGACGTGTGTGTGCAGAGCGCTTTGTTGACCTGCGTGCGGCCCTTCCGGCGGGTCTGCCCGAAGGAGTGCCCGCCTCAGAGCGAAGGACCTGCCGATGGAAGTGAAGGGAATTGCTGTCGTTGTATCGAAGCCGGAGGTTGTGGCGGACCAACTACGGCCAAACTATGAACAATGAGCCAATGTAAATCGGATGGAGCGGATTGGAACTGCCGGACAGTGTACCGGGACGTGCCTGTCTGGAGCGCTCTTTGACCTGCGTGCGCCCCCCGCCCCTTCCCCTGTGGGTGAGGGGCGGCTGCTGTGGTTTGGAAAAAGGGCGCCTCAGCCCGGGCTCTGTGGGCAGGGGCTGATCCTGAGCCCTGCGTCACGGCTATTCTCCGGCCCCTCAGGGGGATGCAGGGGCCCTTTGCATCAAGAGTGGCACCCGAGGCCTGAGGATTCGGACCTTCTGCCACATGTACCACCGCCAAAGTCACCCCCCCTCCCGTTCGACATGCCCCCCCCCCCCCAACTTGTATACCCCTGAGCCCAGCACCCCATCCCCAGGGATGCATTAGAAGGGAAGGGGCCTCAAAGGCGGCCCCAGAGGCGGTTTGATCGGCGGTCGGAGGAGGTTGCCCAAGCGGTTGGAGGCGGTTACTGTCGGTTGCAAATGCCAGTAAAGCGGGCACTTGCCGTCAGGGGGACAGTGGCTGGGCATATCCTTGGCGCCCTGGAGGGGGGGGGGGGGTCCCTCCACCCCATCCAACGCAACCCTGACCATCCCCCCTGCGCTGCGCTGTGGCAGAGCGTGTCCCTGGCCCAATGCCCCGACCCAAGCCCCTCCACCGCCTGCCCCGTGCCCCACCGCCAGTGGCCCCCGCCCTCCGTGTTCAGGGGCCGACCCGTTCGAAGAGCTGCTGAAGTTTGCGGACACGATGCGGATGGGCAAGCGGCTGCAGTTCATTTCGCTGGGGCAGGGGCAGGGCCCCAAGTCCGAGCGGATGATGAAGGACGGCATCGAGAACGGGACGTGGGTGTGCCATCGTCGGAGGGGGAGGGGCACAGGGTGTGGGTCAGACATGCCACTAGCGTCCGGCAGGGAAACTGGTTCTCAGTAGGAATCGGCCACGTACCAAAGGCCACTGAGTAATACCCGCCCCCCGCACCACCAGAACTCAGTAGGAACGTGCTGCGTCCAGCGTGTGGCTCAGTAGGACCCTGCTCCATCCGATCATGTCTGAGCCGGCAGACGCTAGCGGCAAGTCCGGTGTGGGTGTGGGTGTGGGCGGTGGGGGGGGGGGGGGGGGGGCTGTGCCCCGCGGTGGAGATTGGCAGGGCCTTGGGGACGGTGCACCGATGGCCAAGCGACCGCAGACAAGGGCATAAGGGACGGGGACAGGGGTTGTGGATGTTGTATGGGGGGCCCCGCGGTCCTGTGCTGCGTGTTCTCTGGGGTCCCCCACAGAAAGCCGGGCTCGGCCGGAAAGAGAGCTGCTGGGGCGCCGCGCAGGTCCAGCGGACGCCCGGCACAACACGGGAGGGGCAGTTGCAGAATGGGGACACTGTCACGGTGGCATCCGGTGGGCTCCGAATCTCTTGCAATCCTTGAACCCACCCCCCTCACCCCCAACCCAACGGGTGGGCACCCCCCCCACGTATCCACATGTGGAGGATGCCTGTGGATGCATGTGGAGAACACGGACCTCCAAAAGTCCCAACCAGGGTTTTTCCTAGCGTGTGTCCCACCCTACGGGGGGGGGGGGTTGTCAGAATTTCTGGTTGGTTGGGTTTCCAACCCCCCCCCCCCTGCCCTCGCAGGGTAGGCCATTGTGTCGAATACCGCACCCCCACAGGGGTGGGGGGGGGACTGGACACCCACCCACCCACCCACCCACCCAACTACCATAGGCCAAATGCCTTACCACAGGCCAAATGCCTTACCACAAGCAAAATGCCTTACCACAGGCAAAATGCCTTACAACAGGCCAAATGCCTTGACCAGCGTCTTAGGCGCTGACCCAAAGTCTCCCACAATTCGATAGCCGTAGTGTACAGCGAACTCAAGGCAACATTTGGCACTGATCTGGTTTGTGCTGCAGTGCGGCAAGTCAAAACAATGAACTGAGATTCGTAGCTATGACCATATGCCTATGTCACGGGGGTATATGTGAGCTCAGTATCCATTGCACATGGCCCGTGGGGGTGGGATGTGTGTGGGTCTGTGGGTTTGACAGAAATCTTGGGGGGGGTCCCTGGAATCCCCCCCCCCCCCCGTTGGTTAAGAAATCCCCCCCCGTTGGTTAAGAAATCCCCCCCCGTTGGTTAAGAAATCCCCCCCCGTTGGTTAAGAAATCCCCCCCCCCCCGTTGGCTAAGAAATCCCCCCCCCGTTGGTTAAGAAATCCCCCCCCCGTTGGTTAAGAAATCCCCCCCCCCCCGTTGGTAAAGAAAGCCCCCCCCCGTTGGTTAAGAAAAACCCCGGTCCCAACCGCCAGACTCACTCAGCCTTGATGGCACCCCCCCACCCCCGGTCTCCGTGCGCACGCAAATGACCCGAGGATTGGGTCACACGACAGGCCCCAGACACACAGCGTGGCATCAGTGAGATGCCGTGTGCTGTGCCAGGCCGGGGCCCCACCCGTCCAACACCCCTGCCCTTTGGCCCGGCGGTTGTCGGGGACCACGAGGGTCCCGGCCAGGCTTTGTTTCCAAGGAATTATTACCAAAGGGGGGGGGGGGATCTGGGGGGGTCCCACAAAGGGGCCGCTTATTCAAATTTGGTTTTCCCTCGGCCAAATTTTAGGGTCAAGTTTTTTTTTGGGTGTTTGGGTCTCAGAGCCAAAAGACCTCCCCCCCCCCTCTTATAAACAAAGTCTGCCCCAGCGTTCCATTCGTTGCGTAGGTGCTGCTGCAGAACTGCCACTTGGCCAAGTCCTGGATGCCCACGCTGGAGCGGCTGGTGGAGAACTTCCCGGAGGCCATCAACCCATCGTTCCGGCTGTGGCTGACCTCCAGCCCCAGCCCCTATTTCCCGGTGTCCATCCTGCAGAACGGCGTGAAGATGACGAACGAGCCTCCCAAGGGATTGCGTGCCAATCTGAAGAGGTTTGTGGCGCCCTCTGCGCCAGTGCCAAGCCCATCACTGCCCTGTGCCCCTTTTGGGCTTGCAAATCAGAATGCAGACGGATAAGGCAGGGGCTGAAGGAGGGGGCGTTCTCTGCTGTATGGGATAGCCTTGTGTTGTGCAGCGGCCGACGCGTCGTCCGACCCCGACACGTCGGACCCTGACGCCTCGTACCACACCTCACCAAAAACGGTCCACTAACGTTGTTGACCCGTGCACATGAGCATGTCTTTCGAGTGAGCAAAGCGAGCGAGGAAGGCGCAAAGGGGGAGGTTTGCAGCAAGCAAGGAGGATGCAATTCTGCCTGTACCGGATACATGTACCACATACCACATTCACCCCCCCCAGACACAGGGTGGCGACGCAGACGTGTTGGCAGGGGGTGCCATAAGGACACTCCACCCCCCCCCCCTTTTTTTTCTTTCTATGGCACCCACTCTCTGATGTTTGGTAGCTACCCACCCACCGCCATCGGTTACCCACCAACCGCCATCGGTTACACACCAACCGCCATCGGTTACCCACCAACCGCCATCGGTTACACACCAACCGCCATCGGTTACACACCAACCGCCATCGGTTACACACCAACCGCCATCGGTTACACACCAACCGCCATCGTAGGGCGTATTGGACACTCCGAGTTTTTTTTCCTTTTCATTGCGGCACCCCCTGCGTGTTGGGTTTGGAGGCGAATGCCCGCTTGGTTGCCACCGTCGAATCCTCCGCATCCAGGATGTCCCGGGGCAAGCACACCCTGACCCCAAGTGCCTCTGCCCAGCCAGGCGTCGAAGATTCCTCACATGGAGGATGCCCCCTAGGGACACTCCCAGGAACAGGGTGGGGGATGGTGAAGGGAATAGCCCAGTCAGCCCCCACCTCCCGAGCCATTGTGCCATTCATCACATACAAAAAGGTGTGGCAGGAGAGGCACCGGTTCACAGCCGGTTTGCTGCCTCGGAGCCGCCGGCCTGAGTCCTGCGCACGACAGCCCCTTGGCCCCCGCAGCCCCCCCGGGACCCGGAGGGCGTGGGAGGAGGGCGGTTTCTGTGCCTTTGATGCCTTGCAAACCAAACAAACCCTCAGGGGAGGTCAGGGGGGAGAAGGTTCAAAGGCGAGAAGCCAATAGGCGCCGCCACAGGCTAACAGAGCCAACCCCCAAGGCCTTGTGCCAAGCCCCCCCCCCCCCCCCTCGCGTAAACCCTGTGGTCATGGGGGTGGCATGGGATGAGAAGCAGGCATCTGCACTGCCGCGGGCATCCCCCTGCCTTGAGGGGGGGGGGGGGGCAGTCCAGAATGCAACTTCTGTCCATGGCGTCCTCCCCTGACGGCCTGACCAGTGCCCGGGATGCGGTCATCACGAAGACCCCGGGCGGGGAGGTGCTCACCACAACGAGCAACGCAAATTTCACGGCGGGGGGGGGGGGGGGGGGTCATCCAAATGGAGCGCATGCCTCTCCCCATTGGACCTGCAGGTCGCTGCTGTCGTATCCACCGGATTTCTTGGAGCGATCGAAAAAGCCCGTCCCCTTCAAGAAGCTGATGTTCGCGCTCTGCTTCTTCCACGCGCTGATCCAGGAACGGCGGAAGTTTGGGGCGTTGGGCTGGAACATTTCCTACGAATTCAATACCGGGGACTTGCAGGTGGGTGCACGTCCGTCTCCGCAGTCGTGTGGACCCATCGTCCGGAATGCCCTGCAGTTGTTGTAGTGGAAGGGATTCCTCTCGAGAACCCACGGTTTCACGAGAAACTTATGTTTTGACTCCCGCTTAGAGCTTTTCTGTTTCTAAGCATCAGGCAGTACACGGCCGTCGGATGAATGCACCGTACCCCCCCCCCCCCCTTGCGCATGCACGGCCTTGTCTAAGCACGAGGTGGGCGTTGAACCGCCGTTTTGACCTGACTTTTGGGACTGCGGCCGTGCTTGCGCAAGGGGGGGGGGTACTTGCAGCATTCGTGCATGCTTGCCTGTGGGGGTCGAACCAAAACCCGCCCGAGGGCTGCCCGCCAATCATGCCCCCCTCAGCAATGTGCATGTCCATGGACCGGGTGTATGCCCTGGCGTCCCCTTGTGCCCCTGCCGACGGCCCCTCACCCGCACCCCCTGTGCCGTTGGGGCTCCCCCTTGCCCCTTCACCGCCCGGGGGCTGTGGCACTCCCCCGTGTCAAGTCGTTTGGCGGGCCCAGCCCCGGCCCAACCGCACGGGAGTGCCCCGGCGTGTGCTCAGTGCCGCGGCTCATGGGCGTGCGCCGGTGCCTCTCAACGGAAGAGCAGTGGCCCGGCACTGATCAGTTGGTGGGTGTGTCCCTTGCGAAGTCGGGGTTTCAATTGGAGGGGGAGTCAATAGGGCCCCCCAAAACCGGGGGGGGGGGCTGGGAGGCTCAATTGACAGAACCATGAATCAGGTAGTATAAACTCCGGCACCAAAGGCGCGGCAACTTTTTTTGAGCATTGAAAATGGTCGACTTTTTTGCCCCAAATGTGTGGCAAATGATGATTTTTCTGAACCCCCTCAGAGCGCTGATTCCAAAAATCCCATTGTCATTTTTTAACGAATTTGGGGTCCGGGTCACCTCCGGAGCCCAGGGAACCGTCAATTGAACCCTTTGGGGGGGGAGTCTAGCCACAGGGCTGCCCGCCCACCCCTTGGGCAAGACCACAGGCCGACTGCATTGTGTGCAGGGCAGCGCCAGGGCACTCAGGGGGTAGCCGCCCTCCCGCCCGCAACACCCGGAATGTTGGTGCAAGTGGAGCCAAAATGTGTGTGTGCTTTTGGGGTGTGTGCTCGTGACACCCCCCCCCCCCCCCCCCGGGCATGCTCCTCCTGCTGGCCTCGATGTGTGGCACCGCGAAAGTGCTGCGGGGCCATTGTTTGGACGCAAAGTTTGGCATTCCTTTGCCGTCCACATCATCGGAACGACCCGGTGACTGTCGGGCGTTCATCGTCTTCCCCCGGATGCACTGGATCCCCCTCCCCCTTCCATACCACATGCTCACCCCCACCCCTTTCCTTGCCACACACACACACACACACACACACCCCACGTTCGCACAGCACACAGCACACGTTTTGGGACAATCAACCCAGAACACCCCCGCGCACCAAAGCGCTTCCCAAGCACTAGGGCTCCTGAGTGCCCTCCGCGCGCCCCTCGCTGCGCAAGGGGCGTGCAAAGGTCATACGTACAAATGAATGCAAGTCCAGTCAAGGCGAACGGTTGAGATGCTGCCCCCCTGTTCAATCTCACCTCAACCTTTCCTCGTCAGCTCCTCTTCTACCGGCGTCTGCCCTGCTCAGGCCTTTGCTTAGTGGGGGCGGGGGCGGGGGGTGACCCCCTGCCCCGGTGAGGGGATCTCAGTAGGATCCAGCCCCACATGCCAGTCAGCTCAGTAGGAAGGAGCCCCGCCCTATGGGCAACTGAGTAGGACCCAGCGCCATCCACAAGGCTTCTCACTAGGAACCCGCCCTGACCCCACCACCAGATTCTCTTCTCCCACACTTTTTTTCCCCCTCTTAAGGACTCCCCCGACCATAACGCAAGGGGCAGCACACCCTCTCTGTGTCGGGGCCGAGGCCCCTGGCACAATGCCGCCGCGATGGCAAAGTGGCGAGGGAGTTGTGCTTCACTGCAAAGCAGTGACCGGACCCCCGTGAGGCGCCCCATCGACACCGGCCTCCCCGTCTCCCGTCACCCCAGCACCGCGGCTGCATGCCCAAGTGCACTCAGAGGGGGCGACGGCGGTGAAGCGACCAATGCACAGCGCCGAAGGTTTGGCCAACACGCAGCAAAATGTGGCTCAACCCCCGCAAAAAAATGTCCGGGGGAGGGGGGGGGGGATGGAAATTCCGTGGGGAAAATTTTGGTTTTTCAGTTTGGCATCGAGATTCCCCCCCCGGGACATTGTGTTGCATGATTCGGGGCACTTCCCGCTCTCTGTGCCTCCTCAGTGCCTCCTCAGTGGCGGCAAAGTGCCCCATGTCCGATGGCCCTGCCGCACAATCGGAGGTGTGACAAAATTGTCCCCGCACAAAGCCCCCCCCCCCTCCGTATGCACAAAGGACAAGTGATTTGGGTGGCACCGAGTACGTCTGGCATGAGGTCCCCAGCGGTGCCCTCCGGTGCCCCGGCGCCCCTCCCCTGCGCATTGCTCTCCCCAACCCCAACCCCCTCCTCTGGACCGTCCATCGCAATGCAGTTCTGCGTGCGGCAGCTGCTGGCGTTCCTGGACAAGTACGACCAGGTCCCGTACATGGTCATCAAGTTCCTGACAGGGCAGATCAACTACGGCGGGCGGGTGACCGACGACTGGGACCGCCGCACGCTCATGACGCTGCTGGACATGTTCATCACCCCGGAGACAATGGAGGACTACTACAAGTTCAGTCCTTCAGGTGCCGGGCCCGCGTCTCTGTGCCAGACATGCCCGGGGGCTGCGGGGGTCACTCGGGGGGCGTGGGGCGGGGCGGGTTTCGTGGGTCCCGTTTCATGGCAGCGGCGAGGGAGGGGGCACCCCCCCCCCTTTGTGCAAGCACCAGGCTTTGTTTCCAAGGAATTAACACCAAAGGGGGCGGGGGGGTCTGGGTGGGTCCCACAAAGGGGCCGCTTATTCAAATTTGATTTTCCCTCGGCCAAATTTTAGGGTTAAGATTTTTTTTGGGGCGGGTGGGTCTCAGAGCCAAAAGAGCCCCCCCCCCTTTTATAAACAAAGTCTGGCAAGCACCGGCTTGTCCGAGCACGTGACCCCGTCTGACCGCTGTTTAGCTTTTCTTTTCTGCCCGCGGTTTTTTGTGGAGACATGCAACGTGACGCGGTTGTGCTCCGATGGTAGAGGGAAACGGGGGCTGGATCATCGTTGTGGCAGTCCCTCCTGCTCATCCCAACCCTCTGCATGTGACTGCAACCCAATTCCGTCTGTTTGAATGTGATTTCCAGCCACGGTTGATGTTGCTATTGCATTTTTTCGGTGCCACGTGTCGCACAAGCACGGACTTGTCCAGGCACTGGACCCCGGCTGACTGTTGTTTTCCTGAGTTTCAGTGCGCTGGTCCCCGGGGGGGGGGGGGCGGGCCCGGTCCTTGTATGCGACACCCCCCAGCCCCCCCCCCCCCCCCCCAAGTTTTGACGGATAGCTGGGGGTGCTGTCGCATCAGGACCAGTTGTAGTCGCCCCCCCCCCCCCCCCGGGGTGCTGGTGCAAAAGGGGGGGGGGGGTAGAATATGTGAGCGCAGTGGTCAGTTGACAAACAAGTCCGGTGGTGACTGCGCGGTGGTGGCCAGCGACGTGCGCTGCATGGCCACTGTATGTGCACATGTCGGTGGCCTGCCCACTGGCATCTTCGCGCCCCATTCTCTGCGACAGAACGGTGCCTCTGGTCTTATAGGCCACTGCCGAGCCAAATTTCTTTCTGCGCTTTTGTGCTGATTGCCTCTTGTGCACACGTGCAATAGCCCAGCGTTCTTTTGGGGGGGGGGCAGAGCCCTTGCCTGAGCCTTTTTCCTGCGTACAGACACCCACTCCGCAGATGGCGGGTTCACAGTGACTGTGTGACGGCCACGTCTGTCCCCCATCGCAGGGCCGCGCACGATCCCACCCCCCCCCCCCGGCGCATTGCATCGGTGCGCACTCGCATCCCGCCTCCCAACAGAAAGGGACCCATGGTACAGGTACCACTGACGAGTCTTTGTTCTGCACTTCTGTGTGCTGACGTTTATGTTATACGTCACTCCGTCGCTGTGCAGCAATCCCACGGGGGGGGGGGGGGGGGCTGGGGGGGGGGATGGCGTGCTGCGGTCGGAGACTACCCTGAGTTGGTCCCCCCCGGGGACAACCCCCTCCCCCCTTGTCCTCAAACCTTCACCGGCCGGAGGGTCTGTGTGGCTGTGGCTGCAGCGGTGACCAACGGGATTTCGACGGGCAACGGGCGCAGATGGGCCCTGCACCGCCGCCCGGGATGCCAGTGCTCTGCTGCGCTCCAGGCAGCCCTGAGGCCGGCGGTTGGGGTGCCCCTTGGCCCTGCCGGCAGTCCCCTGTGGGGGGGGCTGGCCGGGCAGGAGGAGGCCGGGACCGGGGCTGCGGACATGAGAGGCCAAGTGCCATGGCAGACAAGGGCATGAGGGGGATGCACGGGACAAGGGGATGCACAGGGAGCCCCCCAAACCGATGGGGGACTGTCCAGGGCCCCGGCAGGGCTTGGGGGGGGGCTGGGGGGGCTTGGAGCCCCCGCAAATTTGAAAGGGGGGGGTTGCGCAAAAGGGGCTCCAAGGGATCCAAATGCCTGAAGTCTTGCCTCCAGCGATTTCAAAGTGCTGTGGTCTGTCCTCGTCTTCGTGGCATTTGGGCACTGGCGTTGTGACGGGGTGGGCATCTCAAGTTTGGCAAGGAGCATGCAGCATGGCCCCAACAAGTGGCAAGGCGGTGTCGCTGTGTGATATGAGACACCAATGATTTGAAATATGCACAAAACATATGCAAACAAGCCCCCCCCCCCCCCCCTCCCAGGGGCAGGCCCTGCAAACCCAAAGGGAGGGGCGCCCTGGAGGGGGGACCCAAGGGCCGGCTCTCTTGTTTGCATATGGTTTGGCTGGTTCCCTGGACCCCCGCTCCCTCAAGACACAGGCACAGTATACGTCGATCAACCAGCTGACGGGCGGGAGTGCACGCTGCGCCTGGGGTGCGGCACACACCCACCCTTTGTGGCTACTTGCCCGTGAAGGTGCTTTGTGCCCCGGGAAGGGGGGGTGGAGGGCACCACTCTGCCCAGTGTTGGTGGGACTTTTGGGGGTGGGGGGGTCCCGGTACCCCCCCCCCCCCCTTGTAATAGCTACGCCCTTGTCCAAGCCACAGCGGGCATAGGGACTGTATGGATTTGGTACCCAATTTGATTCGGTACAAATGTGGTGCGGCCACATGAGACATGGGTGACGAAATTGCCAGGTACATAGGGTCATGGACACATTTGTTGAGAGTGTTTGCCCACTTGAACCCACGTGGCTCTCATTTTGGGGATATTTGTGCATGAAATTCCTCTTTCTCACACCAGCTCCCCATGTATGTGGGGGCGTGCAAGCTACGGCCCTGTCCAAGCCACGGTAGGCGTAGGGACTGTATTCATTTGGGACTTTTGCGTAGCTATTACAAGGGGGGGGAGGGTACAGAAAACTGTGCCGTGGGGAAGTCCCGGCCGGTCTGTCCCACGGGACGGGGGCAGGGCAACAGTTTCCGGCGCCGTCAGGGCCCCAACCGATTCCATGCGGTTTGCCTTTTCATGCCATTTCACGCCGAAGGGCCGTGCTCGGCCGAGGTCTGCCCCGGGCCCCACCAAGTTCAGCCGTTTGGCCGCGGCCCATGGCACGGCACAGCGCAACTCAACAGGGTCTCTGTCGGCCGACACTCAAGAGTTTAGGCAAGAGCTTAGACAAGGCGGCCTGAGGCAACTGTTGCCGCCCTCGCCCACCTCCCCCTCTGGGGGTCTGCAGGCACCGAGCCCTCGACAAACCGCTACCCCTGCCCCTCGCCTGGGCCGCCGACGCACGCACACATACACCGCCTCCGCATTCTCAGGCATATACGCCAGCATCCCGGCCACAGACCAGGCAGGCTATCTGGAGTACCTGGAGGGGTGGCCTATCAATGCGGAGCCAGAGGCATTCGGTTTGCATGAGAATGCCGAGATCACGTACGCCAGGTATCTGCTCATGCTTCTCCGCGGCGGGCACTCACCTGCAGTGCATACCCCCCTCAGCAGGGGGGTCTTTTAGGAACTAGAAAAAAATTTTTTTTTGATAAGGACCGCCCTTAAGGACCGCCCCAAGGGACCACCAACCGCCAACCACCAACTGCCACCAACCGCCAGTTGCCAACCGCCAACCGCCACAACCGCCAACCGCCAACCGCCACCAACTATGGTTGAACATATGAGCTACACACGGTCTTTTTGGGAAAACTGTGTATAGGAGCACTTTTTTTTCCCCTCTCTTAAGGACCCCCCCTGCCCTCAGCCCCCCCGCCCCCCGCCCCTCCCCTCCCACGTCAACAGCACCTCCAAAATTCCGGTCTCGGGATGACTGAGTGTGAAGCCTGCCAGCGCCGGCAGCCGAGGGGATGCCATGGGCAGAAGGGGGGCCGAGGGGCATGGGTCGCACCAAGGCCCCGGCATCACCGGGAGGCAGTGGGCTCCGAGGCTGGGGATGGGTACAAGTAGGACCCCCCCCCCCCCGCGTGTGCAGGAGAGAGGCCTTCGCCCCAATTTCCTCCGACTTTGTCCCGCGGTGCCTCGTGGGCAGAGGACGGGGGGCGGCGTGGCACACCCGCCAGCCTCAGCAGGGGCCAAGGCGCTGGTGTGGAACGCGGATGGTAGGGCCCACACAAGGCCTGCAGGGCACCCGATGGGGGAGGAACAGGCGGGTCCATCAACGGAGGCCACATTCTTGTGCCGGCGGAGGATGAGGGCGTGGGAGACACTGTCTGCGGGGGGGGGCAGCACTGTCCGCCAGTGCAACGGTGCGCTATCCAACGGGGCATTGGGACTGTTGCGCCCCCACTCCCCCCCCCTTTCTACCCCTCAGCTCAGTGGCGGGCCCACGCCTGACGTTGGCCGTGTGTCCTCTTTGGGCAACGGTGAATGACCAGAGATTGGCACAACCAACGCCCAGTGTTGCTGGGACAGGGGTGTGGCTTACCCGGTACACTGTGCACGGTACATGTGGAAAGACGTGGTGCACTATTCTGAACACCGAGGGGCCAAATACGCTACGAAGGCCATCATGCCCCAATCGGTTTCCTTGACACAAGACATGACCATGGTGCATCTCAGACCAGTGCCAGACCTGCGTGTGTGTGTGTGTGTGTGTGTGTGTTTCCGGCTGCCGAGGGCTGGAGACGGTTGTGAACGGGTGCGGGATGTGCCTCCTCCTCTCGCCCTGTACTGCAGAAAGGCGCCTGATGGTTTCGGACATGCTCTGTTTGTCTTGTCTGATGACCAACTGACGAGGATTTTCACTCAGCCAAAAACGCTTTGTGCTGTGCTTTCGCAAATTGCATGTGTGTTTCCATGTGCCTATACCAAACTGCCTGACACCTGCCGACACCTGCCGTGGCAGGCGTTAACGCCGAGTATGACCCAGAGTCGCTCTGGCATGCTCAACGGTAAGGCAGGTCTAGGGCATTGCTTGGACAAGGGGGTGGTAGCAGGACCCTTTGGGCCCCTGCACTGGTGGTCCTTCCTTCCCGGGAGACGCAGGCACGACGGGGGTTGGCCGCTCGCAGGCGCGCCGGTGGGGCCTGAGGGGGCGGTGCATAGTCCGGCCGGTGTTGAGGGCGGACAGTCCGGCTGGTCCCCCCGGTGTCGAGCAGAGGGAAGGATGCTGCGGCCTGGGGCCCTGCAGCCCTCCCCCCCCCCCCCCCAACCCCCCAACCCAAAGCCCAATGCAGGGCCCTGTAGGCCTTGTGTCTGTGGCACCCCCGAAGAGGCAGTCCCCTGCGCAGCCGACATTCAGTGGGGGAGGGGGGGGGTAGTGATGCGGCAACCCCAGGGACTGACCCCCCAGAGGGATGCATTGGAAGGGGGGGGTGGTACCCCCCCCCCCCCCCTCTCCAGGGCGCCCAGCCTACGCCCTGCGACTGTTTGGCGGATGGCAACTGCCCGCTTCACTGGCATTTGTAACCGACAGTAACCGCCCCCAACCGCTTTGGTGACCTCCTCCAACCGCCTGTCCAACCGCTTCATGGACCACCTCTGAGGCCCCTTCCCTTCTAATGTATCCCTCCCCCCCCCCCCCCCCGCCTCAGGGGCCTGCCGCAAGTCAGGCATCGGTGCCCCACTCCGCGGGGCCGTGCTATGCGGCATCAACGGATTACCGCAGACGCTGGCCTCCACTGCCCTCACCTCCGGGGGTGCCCCCAGGGGGTCTACTGGTGAGGGGGGGTGTTCCTACCCAGACCCCCCCCCCCCTGGGCCTTGGTGGGGGTGGTCTGCGCCGTGAGGGGGGCGTCCCCGTCACATTTGTGTGCCTTCAGGAACGAGACGTATGACGTGTTGGGGGCCATCTTGGCGGTGGAGCCCCGGTCCGGCAGCGTCGGTGGCAAGAACCGCGATGAGGTGCGCCACCACCCCCCGCCCGCCCACTTGTGGGCCATTTCTGATTGTGCCCCCCGCTCTGAAGCGTTGGGGTCCCCCCAGACAGCAGGGGTTATGTAGCCCATCCGCCCACTTGTGTGGCGGTGCTGATTTTGGTGTAATGCGGGGGGACGCCCTCCCGTTCTGATGGGCACCTCCCGGGGGGGGGGGGGGGCTCCTGCTGATTGACGTTTGAAGCCTTGTCCTGACTTGCGGTGGCATACTCTGCTGCCCAATGTCGACCGGATAGGCAGTTTGTTGGGCTTTAGGTGTAGCGAACCTCTGTGGACGTCCTGCCATCGTGTTTGCTGCAGCGAACGGCGCCCATGACATGTCACCGAAGAGCGTTCCTCTCTGACTTTTGCTTTGCACTTCTGCTTTGTGCCAGACGGCGCCGGTCGTGCACACGCATCCGTATCCCACAGGGGGGGCGGCAAGAGCCGGTGCAGAAGCGGTTGCCGGTGGCCGGAGGATCGGTTGGGAGGGCGGTTTCTGGCGGGTGCAGCCCCGTGGGAGGGGCCGTTGAAGACGGACCGCGGCGGTTGGCGGGGCGGCCCATCACCCCCCCTCCCACGTGGCGGTCATGAGGCCGTCCCCCGCAGCCGCCGATGCGCTGCGTGACCGGGGGCAGGGGTCAGAGTGGGGGGGGGGGGGGGGCGCCCTACGGCACGGGCCTTGTGGCGTGGGGCACAATGTGTGGGGGCTGCAGCCTCTGGCGATGCCCCACCGGCGCCTTTTGTGGCCCTTGCGGGAGGGGCATGGGCCTGTGAAGGGGGCGTTGCGGTGGTGCGGGGCCGGTGAAGATTCTACTTTTGGGGGGAGGGGGGCCCTTGGCCCCCCCCCCAAATTCAGGGAGGGGGGGTTGCGGAAAGGGGCTCCAAGGGCCACAGGCTTATTTCCTCAATGCAAATGCCTGGAATACGATGTCAAAGGGGGTGGGTGTGCATGTTCACAAGGCACCCCCCCCCCCCCCAGTTCCGGTCGTCCGAAATGCCGGAACATTGGGATTCTGTGAGGCTCAATGTTCTTCAGTGAAAGCGCTTGCCTTTGGTGTCTTGCTCTTGTTGCATGGGGGCCTTTTATGGGGGGGGGATTGTGGTGATTTGAAATATGCATGAAAAATATGGAAACAAGAGAGCCGGCCCTTGGAGCCAGCTCCAGGGGGGGGGGATGGGAAAAGGGGCACCAAGCCCCCCCCCCCCCGGCCACACCCCCAAGTGAATTTTTTGGGAGCCCGGTCCTCCCCCCGTCCTGTGTCCCAGGGCCACGGCACATGGGCCCCCCGCCGCCCCCGCACCCCCCGGGGCCCTGGTGCCCACCACAGCGCCTTGGGGCAGTGCAGCGGGACCGCAGCGCCGGAGGGATCACTGCAGGGCCCTGGGCCGGCGGGGCCTGGAACTCCCGGAAATCCGGGCTCCCAGGGGCCCCCTTTTGAACCCCCTGTCCCATGGCACAGGCCTGGGGCACTCCGCACGTACATGTACTGCCCTCGGTGCCCCTCCCCCCAAACGTAAGCCCACGTGCATTGATGGGGGCGATGGTGAGGGAGTGGGGGGTTCTCCTGCAGTCGGGTTTTCAATTGGGGGGGGGGTCAATAGAGCCCCATAAATTTTTGGGGGGGGGGCGGCTCTGGAAACAGGACAGGACCATCAATCAGTTATTACAAACTCTGGCGCCACAAAGTTTTTTGAGTAATGAAATCGGTCAAAAAATTCCCCCCAAATACACGGCAAATGATGATTTTTCTGAACCCCGTCGATGCACTGATCCAAAAATCCCATTTTTCATGTTTTGCCGAATTCGGGGTCCGGGTCACCTCCGGGGCCCAGGGGTCAGTCTCAGTAGGATTTTGGACGGCCTGTCATTTGTGCCCCTTTTGGGGGAAGACGGGGCTCCAGCCAGAGGGCTGTATTGACCACCCCCCCCCCCCCGCCCCAGCCCACCACCGGCTGTCCCCTTGTGGCGATGTCCAGAACCCATTGCTACAGCCGAGGGGGTGCACCGGGGACCGTCTGTGACCCCTCCCCCCCTCCCCCTCCCGCAGCTCCCATGGGCCCGGTGCGCCGGCTGCAGGTGCTCGCCGAACTGGCGGAGGACGTCGATGGGAAAGTGCGGCAGCCGTTCGACACGAAGGCCATCTTCGCCAGGTACCCCACGAAGTACGAGGAGTCCCTGAACACGGTGCTGTTCCAGGAGGCCATCAGGTCTGCCCTTGTCCCCTCCCCCCCCAACACACGCCTCACACCAATTTGCATCACCATTCATTGCCACTCCTCGTGGAAGTCATTGCCATTGAGCGGGTGCAACCCCCGGGGGGGGGTGTGGCTCCGTGGGTCCTCGGACGCCAACTTACCCCCCCCCCCCCTAGCGGGCCTCCACCAACAGCGAGTTGCCAAAGGGGCCGCCCTAAGGAGTCCATGGCTAAGGTTAGGGTCACCGAGCTGGTGGAACCAGTCTTGGTTTTATAACCCTTTTTAGGGTCTAGGGTGGACCTACCAGGTTTAGCAGCAGCAGCAGCAAGCAGCAAGCAGCAGCAAGCAGCACGCGCGAAATGGGGAAAAATCAGAACTCTGTCGTGGTGTTTTGGATTTGGTTGAAATTTTGGTGCATGATACCTATGGGTGTGAAGTACAATCACACAAAGTTTGAGCGAGAAACTCAACGGTGGCGGCCGGGAACGGGATCCGCAAGTGGCGGACCTCTGTTTCAAAAACTGCAGTTTAGGGCCAAAAACAGCCACTTTTGGGCCAAAAAAGCCCCGGAACACATTCAAAACGGCCAAACGAAGGGAAACGGTGGGTACACTTCACGTGCGGCTTGACTTCCCCGTGTCAACGAGCTCTTTGCGGCCCTCTAACTCCATGATATGTCCCGGAAGCGGCCCAAAAAGGCCCCCAGAAGCTCCAAATGCCGACAGCCACAAACCAAGAATAGGCCATATCTTGGGCTACATGGCTCAAAATGCGATTCCGAGGGCACCTACTCCACCCACAACCCCCCACTTTTTGTGGTTTCCACCCCTCAGAATTGCCCAAACGGACGCCTAGACCCCAATACCTAGGCCCACTAGGCTGCGGCAAGCTGCAAGCTCAAGCCCAAACAGGTGGGTGCCCAAATGGGTCAACAGGGTCCAGTAGGGGCAAAAAGATGACCTTTCTCAAAAATGATCCTAGACCATGTGCAACGCTAAAACAAGTGTTTTTGGACCGTTTTGGGCTTGTGGTGGCCCATTTTGGTACTCCGAAAATCCCAAAATGCCTTGAAACTGGGCTGTTTTGGGACCAAAAATGGGTCAAAAATGGGTCAAAAACGCATTTTTCCAGACCTCATCCTAGACCATTTGGGGTGCACAAACGGGGTGAAGCGAAAGCCATTTGCAAGCTCAAAAGGAGGGAAGGGAAGACAAAACAGACAGTGACATTCATGCCATGGGATCGCGATGAAGCGAAAGCCATTTGCTAGTGCAAAAAAGGAGGGAAGAGAAATACGGAACACACAACCACATGCATGCAACCCTCAATCGCCATCCTACATGCAACTCCCAATTGACTTTCCTCCACCCTAGCACGAACAAAAGCAAGTGTTGGAACTCATGCGGCCAAGAAATAACCAGAGGGTGGTTGGGACACGCAATGACATGCATATAACCCTCAATGTCCATCCTCTCTGCGAACCTATGCAGTCAAAAATTGAAACTCATGCAGTCAAAAATGAATGGGACTGTGGTGAGGCGAAAGCCATTTGCAAACACGAAAGGGGGGAGGGGAACCCAAAACAGACAGGGACAGTCATGCTATAATGGGATCGCAGTGAAGCGAAAGCCATTTGCAAACACGTAAAGGGGGGAGGGAATAGAGAACAGACAGTGACAGTCAAGCAATAATGGGATCGCGGTGAAGCGAAAGCCATTTGCAAACACATAAAGGGGGAGGGGAATACGAACCAGACAGTGACTTTCGTGCGATAATGGGATCGCGGTGAAGCGAAAGCCATTTGCAAACCCAAAAGAAGGGAGGGGAAGACTAAACATATAGTGACATTCATGCAATAAAGCGATCGCGGTGAAGCGAAAGCCAGTTGCCAATACAAAAAGAGGGGAGGGAATACAAAACACACAACCACATGCATGCAACCCTCAATTGCCATCCCCCAACCCCCGGTTGCAACCCCCAATTGACTTTCCTCCACCATAGTACGTACAAAAGCATAGGCACTACCCCACCAGCTCGGTCCCAATATTCAGTCTTGATTAGGGCTAGGGCTAGGGGTAGGGGTAGGGTTAGGACTAGGCTGAGGGTTGGGGGTGGGCGTTAGGGTCAAGGTTGGGTTCAAGGATAGTGTTGCGGTGCAACGTGGACAAAATTTTCCTCCGTGCACCTTTGGTGCTCATGGAGCGTCGGGCGCCTTCTGCCCCTAATCCCAACCCTAGCCCTAGCTCTAACCCTAGGCTAGGGTCAGAGTTATTGTTGGGGTCCAAAATGGAGAGCAATGATTCAGCAAAAGCACCCATGAAAGAAACTTGCGGGATCTTGTTCAGCCCAATCAGCATGGCTGGCATGGCCGAACTGGCTTGCTGCAAAGGTTAGGGTTAGGTTTAGGGTGATGGTATGGTTAGAGGGCTGGCCTTGGGGGCATGTACCCCTCAAATTGCCCCACTTAGACTCCCAACCAACCAACCCTCCCGGACCCCCCCCCCCCGGGCAAAAGCCCCCCCCCATTGCCCCTCCCAGAACCCCCCCCCCCCCATTGCCCCTCCCAGACCCCCCCCTCCCAAGCCCCACTCCGCAAGGGGGCCTCTGGCCAACGGTTAGTTGGGGGGGTAGTTGGGTGTCCAGAAGCGAGGAGTCGACCCCCCCAAATGTTGCAATCCAGTGGCCCTTGCTCCGTGCAACGGCTGCAGGACCTGCCGGGGGGCATCTCGGAGCCCCCCCTGCCCCACATCTCAGCCACGGCCCTGCCCCCCGCGGCGCTGGGCGTAGGGGCCCTCTCCAACGGGACAATGTGTGCCTGGGTCGTGGGGCAGAGGGCGGAGGGCGGACACAGCACCGCGGAGCCGGAGGGCACTGCCGCTCAGGGCCTGCCCTCGTTCCTCAGGTTCAACAAACTGATCAAAGAGGTCCACGGGTCCCTGGCGCTCCTGAAGAAGGCCCTGAAGGTGTGCCCCTGCGGCGGTCCTGCGGTGCCCCCCACGCTCCCACGGCACGGCCCCTGGGGACACGCCAAGGCCCCGCGCCCCGTCTCCGTGACTTTGGTGTTCTTTGGGCCCCTGCACCCCCCCCCCCCCAATCCCCCAAACAGACATGACGATCCGGTGCCCTGCTCCCGGGTCCCCCTTGGAGGCCACTGCAGGAGGCATTGGGGTGCCCCGTGCTCCCCTGGAGCTGCGGGGCCCTCCGCCGTGGCAGAGGGTTTGCGCTCCGCACTGCAGACCATTGCTGTGTGGCGCCTTCAAAGTGGTGGTGCCCCGCCCCGCCGCCGATGGGGAGACAGACTGGTTTGAGAACATATGTCATTTTGCAATCTGCACCTTCCCTGCGTAGAATGTGGTCCAAACACAGGTATTTGAAGTAAGGCATATGGTGAGAGCCTGTCAGATTCTGATTCATGTGTTGATTTGTTGTTAGATTTGCAACAACTGTGATTGTTCCACCTGTCACAGACCTGATGAGGGGCTTTCTGAGCCTGAAATCGATCGTCTGACAATGACATCTGCTTGTTGACCTGTTGTGCTACGCCAGTTTCTTGGGTTTGAGGCTACAGTCCGCTGTGGAAGTCGCCCTTGAAGACTGAGGGCAAGCAGCTACCTGCATACCTCCCCTTTACAAGTGCCACGCCCCGCCGCCGATGGAGAGACAGACCCGGGGGCCCGACGCAGCGGTTTGAGTGGATCTTCGCGAGCGGCGAGAAGTCGGTTGGCACCGCCAACCGCCGGGGGGAGCAGCAACGGCTGAGGGCTTTGCCCCCACCCCCCCCCTCTGTGTCTTTTCCTCCGTCGTGAGCACTGGGACAAGGGCGGCCCCATCATTTTTGGGGACGCACCGCTGCCTTGGCCTTTGCACTATCCCAAATGGACCGCCACTGGCGACCGAGGCCCGGGGGCTCCTCTCCGATGGGCCGTGCTGTGGTCCAGGGCGGTCCTTAAGGAACCAGTTTTTTTTTTGTTAAGGACCGCCCTTAAGGACCGCCCCAAGGGTCCACCAACCGCCAACCGCCAACTCCCACCAATTGCCAACTGCCGCCAACTGCCAGCGGCGACCAACCGCCAACTGCCAACCACTACCAACCGCCACCAACCACCAACCCCGCCAACCACCACCAACTGCCAGCAACCGCCAGTTGCCAACTGCCAACCGCCAATCGCCGCCAACCGCCAACCGCCAACCGCCACCAACCATGGTTGAACACATGGAGTGCCTGCGGGCTTTTTTGGGAAAACTGTGTAACGGAACACTTTTTTTTTTCCGTTAAGGACCGCCCTGCTGTGGTCAGCACTGGGCCATGCATGCGGGCACTGCTCGCTGCGGGGCGCGGGCGTTGTGGGGGCTGTGCGTAGGTGTTGGCCACTGTCCGCAGGGGCTGGTAGTCATGTCGCAGCAGCTGGAGCTGGTGTCGACGGCACTGTACAACAACATGGTGCCGGACTCCTGGGCCAGCAAAGCCTATCCGTCGCTGAAGCCCTTGTCCTCGTGGGTCATTGATCTGGTGCAGAGGACGGAGGCCATCGAGGCATGGTACCAGAGAGGTATGGGCCGGACCGAGGGGGAGGGGTGGCACGCAGGAAGGGCCCGGTCATCGGGCCCCACCACCCCCTTGTCATACATACGCCTACGGTCAGTGTACGGGGGGAAGGTGCAGGGCCCATCTGTTTTGTATGTTCCCCTGTGCAAGGCATCCCAGCCTTTGGCATTTGGTAACAGCGCCCCTCAGCACAACACACCACACCAGACCACACAGCACCACACCACAACACACCACACCACACCGCACCGCACCACAACACAACAGGACCACACAACATGGGGACAGAGTTCAATCAACAAGTGTTGTTGGAATCGCAGAAGGTTTGGCTGGCCCATGCCAAAGCATGTGACGGCCTCATCACGGCCCATGCGGGGCCGGGGGGCAGGATGGTGTGGGCTTTGCGGGAGCTTCAACTGCACCCACAGGTGGAACGGCAGGGAACATTTGCCCCCTCTGCCCCCTCTGCGCGACATACAGCCCTCCTGTCTTGCATTTTCCTGTGTGCAAGACCATTCCGGCCATTGCCCTTTGGTAACGGCGCCTTCGGCACACCACACAACACACCGCATCGCACCACACCACACCACACCTCACCTCACAGCACAGCACAGCACAGCACAGCACAGCACAGCATGCCACACCACAACACAATGTTAGAGGAGTAGGTGTAGGACAAGATGCAGCCACCTTCGGCCGCTGGACTGCCCAACGCAGCGGGTGCCAGTGGCTGCTGGACCCCCCCTACATCACATGCTGCTTCACCTGCGGTTGGCCGGCGCGCTGTCCTCTGATCTCCTGAGGCGACACCCCAGGAGCGGCTGCCTGTACCCCCGGCCTGGGCCCCACCGAACTGCCCCCTGCCCCCGGCGTTGAGGTGCGACCCCCCAGAAGCATCCTTCACCCGAGGGCTGCAGGGGCCCTGGGGACGCTGTGGCCCTTCCAGCCCCTCCCCCACCTCCCAATCATTTGTACGGTGCCGCTGGGCAGCGCACACCCTGGCCCCAGTTCATGAGGCCCTGGTCCAGCGCACAGACGCAGTCCTGAGGCCGCAGGTTGCGGTTGCGCTTTGCCTTTGCAGAGGGGTATTGGTGTCCTCCGAGGGCCTTGAACGACATTGTGAACCCGCGGCTCAGGGGATGGCCTGCGGTCTGTTGGGGCGTCGCTGTTCTCTTTCGCAGATCCCGCAAAGCAAGGCAATCCGCCGATCTTCTGGATCTCCGGATTCTACTTCCCGCAGGCCTTCTTGACCGGCACTTTGCAGGTGCGGCGCGTGTGGGGGGGAAGAGGGCAGGGCATTCCGGCAGCCCGGCCCTGCGGATGGAGGTCTGTAATGCCGCCCCGGTTTCTTCAACGGTGGTCAGATCTGGGGGGGGGGGAGGCTGGGGAGGAGTCGGGGGGGGGGGGGGGGACTTTGGGTGTCTGGTCGATTGATGAGGAAAACCCGAAGCTCCTCCCGCACCGCACCGAACCACAACGGCAGCCGGAAGGCCAGGGCGACGGGCCGCCATGAGCCCGACCAGCGGGAGCGGCGCGGGCGACACGACGGATGTGATCCAACGGAGCCAACGCTCTGCAGGCCTAGACCTGGCGGGTCTGCGCCATCTTGGGGCTTGAAGGGGGGGGGATTCAGGTGAGGGAAGCGAAGGCGCAGGTGGGCCCTTTGGTAGACTACCCCTGTGTAACGCCGCCACCAACCAAGAGCCACTGGAGTGTACCCGCTCAACGGCACACAACTTCAAAAAAGGGGGCGGGAATGCGAGACGATGAGAATCGGTGTGAGAACCGCACCGCACCGTCAGACAACCGACTGCTTCGATGCGTGCGGGAGCGTTGTCTGGGTCCAGCGTGGCATCGAGCACGTGTTGCTGGTGACCAAGCCACACAAGGTCCATGATGAGGTCTGGGGAAGGGGGGGGCGCCGGAGCCGGGCTATTGCTTAAGGAGACCCCCCCCCCTTGGGGTGGGTGGGTGGGTGGGTGGGTCAGAGGCAATAAAGAGGTTTGTGTACCTAAAATCATCATCAATTCTCGCTTTGATAAATTTCATTTTTTTGCCTGAAAAATTTTCTGATGTGGGGGGGTGGGGGGGTCGGAACAACCGCCCCGCCCCCACCCCCCCCCCCCCGGGGCCCTTAAGCAATGGCCTGGCAGAGGGGGAGGGGGTGGCAGACAACGTCCTGGAGGCAGGGCACCGGCCTATCCGCCGCACACGCACGGCTATTGGCCCCCTCCCCACAAAACACGCGGTGGACAACCCCCGGATCCCCTGAAGGATGGCTGCCAAAGTGCAATCTGATCCAGGCCCTTCCGCATCCGGAGCCCTTCCAAGGGGCCCTCAGTAGACAGCTCTACGACTGCCGGCATGGCATTGCCGTGGGGACCTGTTGCAGGCACAGCGCCCATCCAACAAGGGGCCCACCCCGCGGCGTGGGCATGGGGGTGCGGAACAGAGACGCATTGGAATGGAACAATTATAAGGAGGACCCCCCCCCCCCCGGGTCCCAATCCGCCACCCCCCCCCTCCCCCCCCTCCCCATTCCAAGTCACCTGAAAAAAATTCTCCAACGCCTTCGGCGCCGATGTTCTGTGCGTTCCTCACGGTCATGTTCAGGGTGTGTGCGAGCTGTTCACAATGAAGGGTATGTCTCTATGAAAATGGACTGCCATGAATTGATACGGTCTTCTTGTGGACACAGATTTTGCCACAAATTTATTGCTTTGAGTTTACCGTTGCACTGTGACCTTTGTTGAGGAGGGTCAACCAAGTGTGATGCCTTTGGCGCCGAATATGTTTGGGAGTCCTGCTGGCAAGGAGTAGCCCCCCCCCCCCCCTCCTCCTCCTCCACACGAATAACTGGCTGGTGCAGAAGTAGAATTCCGGAGGTTGTACTAGCAGCCCCCCTCAGGCACAACGTGCCCTGCGGAGTCCTGCGGGGCATGCGGCCGTGCTTGTGCCTCCCCTGCGCCCCTTGATCAGGCCTGCACAATGCCTGCACCTCCGCTGCTGTCATTGCCCAGAACTACGCTCGAAAGATGCAGATCAGTATCGACACCATCTCGTTTGCCTTCCACTACATCGACACCCCCTGGAACGAAGTGGATGCGCCCCCGGAGGTGTGCCCTGCACCCACGCCCGCCCCATTGCCAGGGACAACGAGGGGACGGGGTGCATCATACCCCCGCGGTTGCCCTGTTCAGATGCCCCCCTGCAGGTGAGGGGGAGGGGCTCCAGGTGAGGGGGAGGGGCTCCAGGTTAGGGGGAGGGGCTCCAGGTGAGGGGGAGGGGCTCTAGGTGAGGGGGAGGGGCTCCAGGTGAGGGGGGGAGGGGCTGCAGGTGATGGGGGGGGGCTCCAGGTGAGGGGGAGGGGCTCCAGGTGAGGGGGGGAGGGGCTCCAGGTGATGGGGAGGGACTCCAGGTGAGGGGGAGGCGCTCCAGGTGAGGGGGGGGAGGGGCTCCAGGTGATGGGGAGGGCCTCCAGGTGAGGGGGAGGGGCTCCAGGTGATGGGAAGGGGCTCCACGTGAGGGGGAGGGGCTCCAGGTGAGGGGGAGGGGCTCCAGGTGAGGGGGAGGGGCTCCAGGTGATGGGGAGGGGCTCCAGGTGAGGGGGAGGGGCTCGAGGTGATGGGGAGGGGCTCCACGTGAGGGGGAGGGGCTCCAGGTGAGGGGGGGGAGGGGGGGGCTCCAGATGAGGGGGAGGGGCTCCAGGTGAGGGGGAGGGGCTCCAGGTGAGGGGGGGGGGCTCCAGGTGAGGGGGAGGGGCTCCAGGTGAGGGGGAGGGGCTCCAGGTGAGGGGGGGGGGGGGGTTCTAGGTGAGGGGGAGGGGCTTTAGGTGAGGGGGAGGGGCTCCAGGTGAGGGGGAGGGGCTCCAGGTGAGGGGCAGGGGCTCCAGGTGAGGGGGGGGGGCTCCAGGTGAGGGGGAGGGGCTTCAGGTAAGGGGGAGGGGCTCCAGGTGAGGGGGAGGGGCTCCAGGTGAGGGGGGGGGGCTTCAGGTGAGGGGGAGGGGCTCCAGGTGAGGGGGAGGGGCTCTAGGTGAGGGGGAGGGGCTCCAGGTGAGGGGGAGGGGCTCCAGGTGAGGTGGAGGAGGAGGAGCAGGAGGAGGAGCGCCTGCCGCGGTCCCACGTACGGTGAGCTTTGGCGTCGTCCCTCGGGGGCCCCACGCAGGCTCTACCGAGGGAGTCCTCCGTCTTACCTCCGCTAGAGTAAGACGAATCTCGTCGCACACCTGAGAACGCTCCTCCCAGCAGGCCGTCTGGGTCACAACGCCGGTGTACGACAACGCTACGGTCCGATCTGCTCTCCGGTCCCGGCCACCGACTGCCCCGAACCGTCCTGGATCCACCCGAGTTAGCGTTCCAAGATCAACGTGAGCTGAGAAGGTATGGGTCTCCCGGGGCATCACCCCCGACTTAGGATGCCGCCGGACAAGGAGCGCGGTCCGGCACGACTGCGCGCTGTACCGGGACGACCCGGGCGCGGAGTTCGAGGGCGGGTCACGGGCGGGGGCATGGCCACGGGACGGGCCGACCCATGGCCACCTGCATGTCCTTGAAGACCGTGCGGGGGCCTTGGGAAGCTGCAGTAAGGATGGCTGAGAACGCCGAATGCAGGGCGGCACACCACGAGGGGATCACATCTCCACGGAAGCCAGCCTCCAGGCTCCGTCCGTTGCCACCGTAATGGATGGCCCAGAGGCGGCGTCGGTCCGGGAGAAGGGGGGTAAGCCCGTGCCGGCCGAGACTGTCCAAGACGACCACATCATGGGCCTCCATCTCGATGTCCTGCTGGATGTCGCGTGGTATCTGGTTGCTCTCGATGTACACATACAGGACTCGGTACGGACTGCACTTGTTCCGGGTAGAATTGGCGGCCTTCACCTTGGGGGCCAGGAGGAGGTCCCCTGACAGCCACAGGCCCAGGAGGACGTCCCAGGCCGGCCACCTGGGCGATCCAGGCGTCGGGGCCCAGTTGGCCACGTGATACCACGCCCGCGAAGGGCGGCCGGTGAGGGATTGGTTCACGGGGCCTCCCTTCTGGGGGGAGAAGTGGTCGGCAAGAGGTAGGACGGGCACCGCGTGCCGCTTATGTAGGAGGACGGTAGTAAGAACGACGTCGCAGAGAAGGCGACGGAGACGCGCAGGACGCAGACCCCTGTGCAGCAGGGCATCCCTGTGTGGCGTGGAGATGGTTCCGAGACGACCGATAGTGTAGGTGGCGATGGTGTGGTGGGCCGGGGAGCCATCCACAGCCAGCATGAACGGCTCGTCCCCCCAAAGGACGAGGGTGCCCCAAGCAGTGGGCGTACAGTGGCGCCAGGCATGGCACCTCTGGGAGAGTCGGGCCGCAAGCCACCGATGGTAGTGGGCGTGGATGAGCGGGTCAAGCGGGCAAGAGAGGACGTGGTC